>OY755235.1:69645165-69671158 GCA_963576725.1 Azorinus chamasolen
AAACCATTGTGATAAATAGAGTATTTGCTCCACAGGAGCAAATGCTCTATTTATCACAATGGTTTCATAAAGTGAATTTAACTGAGGCGTCAAAAGGCGTCAATATGAGGGAATGGGTTAACTTAACTTTTACTTACTATAAACATGAACCCCTACAATGCAGGAAACGAGTCACTAATGTCCTTTGACACATATCAGAACGCTTTTAGAGGAGCCATCTCATCAGAGCTTGTCCTGTTTGTCATGTTACACTTTTCTTTCGAACAAATCCTAAAAGCTTGACCTGTTTGAATTGCGTTGTAATGGTTAATGTCTGACCTTACACTGGTCGGCTGCACATTTTGTTACCAATTCGCTGAAAGTATTGAGAAACAGCTGATCGAGAATCAAACATGTTGGATCCCGATGAGACGTCGAGTTACTAGTTCTCGGCGTCTCAACACGTTGGAGTTATCTTTTCCGCATCACTAGTTTTCATTAGAATACTATTTTCAAAAATGAATACCCCATTACCGTTAAACCAGTTATATTGTAATAATGAACATAAGTTTCATAACCTCAAATAGGTATGGACAACTGTTTCCAGACTATTTCTAGTCAATACTCTGTTAGACCGGAACAAACACGGCATATCTCAACAACATATCTAACAGTAGAACCTGGGTCCTCTATCTAACCAATGACAGATCACGAATTTCGTTTTTTGTCAGGCTAGAGAATTATTTGACAATGAATCGAAGTACAATTGTGCGCCTGAATGCAAGGATAGTTAATTCAACAATCAGTTCTTGTAGTACCATTGTTTTTATATTGACGATTTTTTTTTTGCGTTAAATCAAACGAAACAGAATACAATGTAATCACAAACTTATCAACTGCGATAACGAATGGGCATGTGCAAACAGCATAATCAAGATCAGACGCTGAGTAACTTCATTTTTTTTTTTTATTTACTCATGCTACAATATCTGACATGTATAAACATACATTCAATACATACATATACAAACATTCAAATACATATACTCAACCTATTTCACAATGTATCTAAACCTATTATTTTGGCACATAGATGTTTCAATAATTTTTTTCCCTCACATATTATGTCGAAATGCAGTCAGGAATAAAATATCTTACAAATGTCCAAAGATTCCTTTCTTCACTCTTAATATTTGACGATTCGTATATTTCCCATGACAGCCGTAAATAATTTTTAATTCCTTCATTAGAAGGCTTAACCTTTTTTATTTTGCACAGGTAAATATATCTTTTTACTTCCAAAAATAAAACATCTAATTTGAAGTCTTTTTTACATGATCCCAGCAATATACTCATGCTGTCAATTTTTATCTCAGGATCATATTGCAACACTTTATTTGAAATGAAATTTAACACTGGTTTGACTTCACAACATTCCCAAAATAGGTGAACTATGGTTTCTTCTTTAGATCCGCAAAAAATACATAAATTGTTTTCTACTATTTTCATTTTAAATAGCAATGAATTTGTAGGTAATATTCTATGCATTATTCTCGTTTGTAGCCATTGGATAGACGTATCTCTTGTACAATTAAAAACATAGCTGTATACAAATTTCCAGTTTATATCTCTATCTTCAAACATGGATGTCCACTTTCTTTTACTAGTAGGAACCTCATCATTTTTAGATAGAGTGTTATATACAAACTTATTCATATCCTTTCTTGTTAATATTGGATACATGTAACAATTTACAGTTGGAAAGCCAACAATAGAACCATGATCTTCTTTTATAGTGAAACCGTATTTATCAATAAAATATTTGATAACATTCTTCAAGCTATTATAATCAAGAAAATTCATTTTTCTTCCAGTAATATGTTCTAAGTGTGTTAAACTTACGAACTTTCCTTCATTGTCTATAATATCTTTTACATATCTAATACCTCTATCATACAATGCTGAAAAAAATATTGGTTTCTTACCAATAAGAAAATGTTCATTATAAAATATTGGCATATTATAAATGTCAGTAAGATCATTGAAACGAAACTTTTTTATATACAGTATATATGTTTTTAATACATCAATCCAAAATTCATTTTTTTCTTTTTTTAAAATTAGTTCACAGAACAATTTCCCTGTGTTTAAGAGTTATTCCTGATAACTTGTAACATTTGCCATTATTATGTATAACGAAGTTTTTTAACCACTTAATTTTCAGACTACCTATATAGC
Source organism: Azorinus chamasolen (assembly GCA_963576725.1). Taxonomy (NCBI): domain Eukaryota; kingdom Metazoa; phylum Mollusca; class Bivalvia; order Cardiida; family Solecurtidae; genus Azorinus; species Azorinus chamasolen. The sequence goes on from OY755235.1 coordinate 69,647,383, forward strand.
TTTTTATATCAGTTATCTTTAGACCCCCTTCTGTGTAGTCTTTAATTGAAACACTTCTTTTAATTTTTGCTTTACCATCCCATATAAAATCCAAAAAATTCTTTTCAAGATTTTCAATAAAATCTGATTACGGCGTTGGCAAACTTGTAAATAGATGAGTGAACATCGGCAATAGCAATGATTTTACAACTGTTATTCTTCCTATTGGTGTTAGTTTTCTTCGTTTCCAATAAGAAATGCATTTTTGTACCTTTAATATTTTATTTCCAAAATTCAAACTGCAAATGTTTTTCAAATTTACATCAAAAAGCGGGGTCTGACCTGAAATTCTAACTGTTTTTCCCCTAAGCTCAATTTCAGCCTAGAACAATTGTATATAAACAAAAAAAAATAGTTTCTAAAATGTCTTACAGATCAGCAGACGTTTGTTGAGCAAACACAACATACTTAGAACGCAGAGATTTGGACAATAAAGCAGCAGACAATATTTCATGTAAGAAATACTGCCAATTAAGGTTATGGGAAAGCATCTTGACCCATAAACAAATAACAAAATACAAACTGCACACAAACCGTCACAAAGAACACGGATATTTCTGAAACTATTGTAGACAGCAAATGATCAGCTGACGATAATTTAGTTGTCTAGCAGACAACAAAATTGCTAAGCATGCACCTTAAACAGTACCAAATAATAAATAGCAGACAACACGTCTGTTTTTTACATACAGTACAAAACTTAGCTCTGAAAGAGACAACTGGCTGCATGCGGGACATTTGCAAAGTAGTGCAGACCCAGGTCTGAGTTCATCTTATCTGGTTTTACACTATTCGGCATTCGATTGAAAAGATGTGCATGTTTTAGCATATAACGCAGTGCGTTATCCCGTAGATCAAACTGGCAGACCCGACTTTTGAAAAGGGTCTAGACCACACCGTTAAAAAAATTAGAGGAGTCTCATCATAATTCTTCCACAAGCCGTTTAGCAACAACAGCAACAACAAAAACGGCGGACGACATTTTTTATATCCCTACAGAAAAATAAATGTGACAGTTTTTACTTGACCAGATCAAACTGAGACTCCGTGCATATTCCGTATATATCCGTATGTATTGGTATGTATGGTATTCGAATTCATCCGAGTATAGCCGGAAACGCTAAAAAAGGAAGGGCTCATCTCATATATACCCCACAAGTTATTTGATGTGAACCTGTTCCGTTTACAAGTGTTTTGCAGGTGTCTATATGAAGTCCACGGTCCGATAACCCAAAATAATAAACAAGGGACACGGTCAGACACATTTACATTCTTTGCTTGCTAACGATGAATTCCCCTGTCATTCATGACATATGCAAAACAGTTTGGATCCAAGATCAGTCCCTACCAAAACAACTGAGATCTGATCCGAGAGCCCAACTGTCAGTAACCTCTGACTATGACATATGCAAACAGTTTGGATCCAAGATCAGACCCTACCAAAACAACTGAGACCTGATCTGAGATCCCAACTGTCAGTAACCTCTGACTATGACATATGCAAAACAGTTTGGATCCAAGATCAGACCCAGCCAAAACAACTGAGACCTGATCCGAGATCCCAACTGTCAGTAACCTCTGACTATGACATATGCAAAACAGTTTGGATCCAAAATCAGACCCTACCAAAACAACTGAGATCTGATCTGAGATCCCAACTGTCAGTAACCTCTGACTATGACATATGCAAACAGTTTGGATCCAAGATCAGACCCTACCAAAACAACTGAGACCTGATCTGAGATCCCAACTGTCAGTAACCTCTGACTATGACATATGCAAAACAGTTTGGATCCAAAATCAGACCCCACCAAAACAACTGAGATCTGATCTGAGATCCCAACTGTCAGTAACCTCTGACTATGACATAAGCAAACAGTTTGGATCCAAGATCAGACCCTACCAAAACAACTGAGACCAGATCTGAGATCCCAACTGTCAGTATCCTCTGACTATGACATATGCAAAACAGTTTGGATCCAAGATCAGACCCTACCAAAATAACTGAGACCTGATCTGAGATCCAACTGTCAGTAACCTCTGACTATGACATATTAATGTCCAAATCCAACAATAAGTTTCTAAAAATTTACGTGTTTTCTGGGCCATTGACACACGTTTGATCTTGGTCTACTCTGTTTTCGTAAAGGCGTCCAAAGCCAACTCTATCAGCAGGGCTTTAAGTGATTTTACTGCCGTTATTTGGCTATGTTCCAAATGGCAAAAAGTACGTTTTTTACCAATTTTGATTGAACTATTCCCATTTCAAAGGTAAAGTATTTAGCCAGAAAATTCATCATACCAAAACCTCTAAAATGCATAAACAAACAGCAGACCCAGATCTGATCTGGGTCAGCTGTTTGTTTATGAATTTTAGAGGTTTTGGCCTACCTGTGTCTGTTGTGTTTGAAATGAATATTTGTAGGAGTGAACGAACGTTTGTCAATGATCCAGAAAACTTTGAGAAAATCATTGTTGGATTGATAATTGTGCATAAGTTACCGTCAGAAGATTATATTTATTATGTAGTAAAATATATTGGTTTTCAATAGCTGAAAGAATTACGACGTTATCATTGAACTTGCAAGAGTTAGATTCATATTTGTACTTGTGGTACACGGATGTCCGTTCTGCTTGTTGGAATCCGTATTATTATATATTACATAAAGACCCACATGAAGCGGTACATGATCATAATAATCTGTTTTACAAATTGCAATCGGGCTTCAGAAGTGGTTTCTGGACTGATACTTGTCTAATCCGTCCGACAGACTTTATTCGACAAGAAAATGATAAGACAGTGTCGTTGGTATGATTCTGCTGGACTTTTTTGATACTGTCAACCAACCAATTCTTTTGACGAAACTTCTAGCTTCTGGACTTATAGATATTGTAAGACGGTTTAATTATACTTATCTGATATACAGCAATTTGTTGATATAACCTGTGGTATTCCTCGATACTTGAATTCTTGTTCTTTTTAATGTTTGATTCAAAACACAGACTTGGACCACGATCTAATCTGAATATTACTTGTGGTGGCACAGATATTGAATCAACCACCACTTGGAGTTACTATAGATCAACATTTGTTTTAGTTCTATGGCCGACTCTGTTCTGAAGAAAGCCAATGCCAGTCTAAAGTTTATTTACCGGTAGAAAGACTTTCTTACTTAACGGAGTAAAAACTGCTTGGTGTGTCTTTAATTCAATATCATTTTGATTACGCATGTTCTGTATGGTATAACATCTTAAGTCAGACTTTGAAAAAACCCCAAGACAAAACAAAATAAATTGGTAAGGTTTGTGCTCAACATTGATTCTAGAGTGCATATAGGTAACGATCATTTTAAATCGCTTAACTGGCTATCTGTGTATAAATGAGTTGAACAAATCTTAACGTGTCATATGTTTAAGGTTAAAAACAAAATTGTTCCTTCTTACATGGAGGGATATTTAGTTGCCAAAAACTCTGTGAATTCTTACAGTACAATACTTATACAAAAAGGAGGCTTCTCTCTTCCTAACACCAGATGTTCTGGATCTAAATCATTCAGCTTTGTTGGCAGCAAAGTATGGAGTAACTTACAAACAACAAACATTACCAATATTAATGGATCTCCGGCTTTCAAAATCACTTGACGAGTAGTATATAATGTCTGTTCTTAATTTTTCATCTTAAAGCATTTAAGATAATGATTTTCCATTACTTTATACTCTGTGTAATTTCGGCTGAGGTTTTTTTATGATTACGTCCGTTTTCTTACCTGATTGAATAATAGTTTCTTAATAACCTGGACATGTTTTACCAGTAATATAGTGCATTAAAGTAGACACCATTTGGTCTTTCAAAATTACACAATTATGTTTATGATGATTTAAAGCAATACACTAATATCAGTGTTCTTACTATTCTTCCAAATGGTATTTAGTTTAATTTTATACATTGTAATCAATTCCATTATAATCTAAAATAACTTCCTGTTTGATATTCTATAAGATGATTTTTATATATTGCAATGTGTCTAATTCTTATGATGTCTAATGATACTGTTTTTATTGTACTACATGATTTTGAATTTTATAGATGTATTTTGTTATTGTGCAGTGTGAGAAATACTGTGATATTTTTACGTCTGCTGTTATTCAAATTAATATTTTTTATATCTAAATAGTTTAAACCAATTCTATGAGATAACGTCTGTGATAAATACTTACTATCTTACTACATGCATGTGATAGCCTGTTTCTGTTTCATGCCACCAATGCTAAGGACCGTGATGGAAATAAGAGCTTGCTCTTTATTGTGTTATCCTTGATCATGGGAAGCATTTCATGGTTTACATGTACATTTAAAGTACATGTATATCAAAATTATTTTTACATGAGTTTGTATAAAGTGTGTGAATCATTGATACCTGTGTAATCCTATGCCGGAATATATATATACCCCCCTCTTTTGTGACGATGTTGGGTTTTTATTTTAAACAGAAAGTGAAGTTCCCCATTTAAAAACCAGACACAGGTTTACATTATATTTGTTATAATTGAATATGTTGATGGATTCCAAACCCGCAACAATACTGGACACACAATGTTAAGTGTCAGTCCATTTTCTAATTTCCGGACCTGTTGACTTGCAGTATGCTGGGTAAATTATTGTCTGTCATAAAATCCATTGGAATTAATCCGTATCCCGCCAACCCGTGACCTTAGTCTCAGTTGCAAATACAGTGAAAACTCTCTATAACGACCAGTATATTGTGTTAATTAGTTGGTATTTAGGGCAGGTAGCTGCTTAAAGCAAGATGAAAGTCAAACAGAATGCTCCTATAGGAGCGTTCTGTTTTACTTTCACCTTGCTTTAAGCAGTCATATGCCTTTAACACAAAATACTTGATTTAATTAAGTGGCCGTTATAGAGCTTTAGTGGCCGTTATAGGGCTTGATCGATTCGGAGGTAGTCAAAATTGAACTGATCCGACGATGAGCAGATACTATATTTTCAGAACGGATAATTAATTATAAATGACAATACAACCTCAAATTTCAGTCTCTACTCAAATCCAAATTGACAGTTTGAACTTTGGAGAGCAATGGACTGCCCAGTGATTGGGTCTTATATTTGGATCTAAATTGCTAATATCATACTAATAGTCATTTTTAACTCTTACAAAAGCGAATTGTCAAAGTGGCTATTCGAAAATCCAAATAGGTCAAGCTTATGATGAATAGTTTAAAAGAAAAGTGTAACGTGACAAACAGTCAGACCCTGATGAGAAAGTTCATCTGTGGTTTGCAATGGACATTAGTGAACCGTGTCTCACACTGTAAGGGTTAACAAAATAAAGCTGTACTCCGGACTACAGTTTATATCAATATCAAAAATATTGTGTACATGTACATATGTCATCATAAAAATCCAGCTTTTATATATGATCATGCTGTCATTATTTCTTACATGAATATTCAACAAGAAAGGTGTTAGAATCGGGTCAATTCTTTCTTTACCACTATGTTGTTCACCGATTTGCCATGTAGAATTGTTTTAGACATGCATGGTGTGTTACATGACCGATCTAAGTCATCTTGTGTAGTATGAGATAGGAGGGACCTCTCAGTGTTCTCACGCGGCTTTTGAACTTACACTGCACACAATCTGTTTATACGTGATATGCAGAGGCGTTTTGCGTAGGCATTTTCTCCAATTATCTGACTCTGAAAATATTGTGAAGCAGGCGGTATGGGCTGTCATATTGTCACTAGCGACACGCTTTTCACCCTAACGATGTTTTAGAACTTTAAACCACAATCAGCTAAGCGCGACCTGAGTCACATTTGCAAATAGTTTTCAACTTTTGATCCAGGTGAGACGTCGAGTAACTCGGCGTCTCATCAGCATCCAAGCTGTTTGACATTTGGTCAACAGTTTCTCAAAAGCTTGGTCGAAGTAGTCAAACTTTAACCAGTTCACACATTATGCAGACAATATTTTTTCACAGCCAGGTAAGGGTTAAACTGATCTCGTCAAAGTTTAATATCCAGTTAAATACTAAAGAGGGAGTAATAATTTGTTCATTCGCTCTCAGGTTTGCCCTGATGAATAATCATGTAAGAAATAATGACACTAATATTTATCAGCTGATTTGTTCATTCGCTCTCAAGTTTGACCTTTTAACTGATAAATATTCATGTAAAAAATAATGACATGATGAATATTAATCAGCTGATTTTTCATAATGGTATATGAACGCATGATGTTCTCTTTACCATGACAGAAACAGAAAAGCTGAGCTTATATAATTCCAAAAAGACCCAGACAGAACGGACCATGACCGGATGGCTCCTACAGGACCCTATGATTTGGGTCTACTCTGTTTGCAAATGCGTTAAATGCGTATCTATGAAGTAAAGGGTTAAGAAGACACCTTCAACTGTATTATTCAAACTTATTTTCCAAAATGCTGAAATCATCTAACCTTTTGCAGTTAACCGCCGAGCTAGTCATAAAATCGACACTCAATTGGAATTCCATTTAAAATGTTCTTGGATTGTAAGTATTGATAATTTTTAGACCCCATTCATTCACCAGGAAGTTTTGTGAAGGTAGCAAATATTGACCATGACTTTCAATCTCTTTCATTTAAGTGACTTTTACCCTTAAAGTGCAGGTATCGAGTATATACGACCTTTACACACAGTTTAAACCTAGATTAAAGGATGTCTGAGACAGTCTTTTGATCAGGGTCTGCACAGCTTCGCATAAAAAAAAGGTTAAGTGTTAGAAAGTGTTCATTATTTCAACACTATGGACGCATACGTGATATAACTTTTGACAACTGTTTAGACCCAGTTGGGACGCAGGGTTACTGTCAAACTGTATACTGGGTTACTGGGTTTTTAATAGAATCAGAAGATAAGTACTTCAGAAAATGAATCCAAATTTGCCGTTTTTTGTTGTACATGAAGTTAAGTAGTATCGAACGGGTTAAAGTAGCCCAAGTGCAGATAAACCTGTCTATAACAAGCACATCACCCCCTAGAGACGCATTTTTGTGCCTCTATAAAACTCCCATTTTGAAACCATTGTGATAAATAAAGCATTTGCTCCTATGGAGCAAATGCTCTATTTGTCACAATGTTTTCAAAACTACACAATTCTAAAACTCTCCTTTTCTATAGTTAATGCTCCTTTTCGGTAGATTTATTCAAAGAGGCTGGGTCTAAAAATAGCCTAAGAGAGAATGAGTTAATAAACGTGGAGGTACGTGTATATCAGAGCGGATTGTTGCCTCATCCATGTAGAACGAAATACTGAATTGTCCAATAGGAACTTTCTGTATAACTTTCGTCCTGTACTAAGCTATTATCTTTGTTAATGACCCAACAAAAGACTTATATTAGTGGTCACTATATACAGGCTTTACTGTATAGTTATTGACTTCGATATTAGTGTGAATTTTCTGACACTCGGTTTTCAATAGAAACAGAAGATAAGTGTTTCGGACAATGAACCATACTTTACTATTTTCGTTACATGACGTGTCGCAAGGTTTCAAAGTAGATCATATACAGTTGAGCCTGTCTATAACAACCATATAATGAATAAATATGGAGATGTATAAGAGCGGGTTGTTGCCTCATCTATGTAGAAAGAAAAACAGAAAGCTCCAATGGTAGCTTTCTGTATAATGCTCGTCCTATATTAGGCACCTATTTTAAAGACCCAACAAAATAGTTATTTTAGTGGACGCTGCAAACAGGGTTTACTGTAGTTATTGACTTCGATATGACTTTCACTGACGTGAACCAACTTCAACATTGGTTTTACGGACAAATCAATTGCAAATTTAATCCTCTAACTCCCATTAAAATAATAAGCAAACTGATCCGAAGGAAAACATTGGAACCTAGCCAATGTGACGGGTTTCTAAAAACAACGTTTATGCTGGTGAAAACAATTGACATTGATAGGTAAAGAAACAAGGAGTCCCCTAGAAACCCTCTGATCTGGGTGTACACTGTTTGCCTCGTTCCCTTGTATGGGGTCGCGGGCTGTTGTGAGTTAAACATTGATACCCGCTGCGTTCAGAACGTTTCATCCACATTCAAATTAATCATTTGCACTATGAACATTCATATTAGAAATAAGGACATCATTAACCCTGTACTCCATAGGCTATTTTTTTAGACACAACCTCTTTGAATGAATCTACCCAAAAGGAGAATTTACTAGAGAAAAGTATTTTTTTTTAGAATTTTTTAGTTTGAAACCATTGTGATAAATAGAACATTTGCTCCTATAGGAGCAAATGCTCTATTTATCATAATGGTTTCAATAGGTGATTTTTACAGAGGCGTAGAAAGGCGTATTTGTGGAGGAAAGGGTTAATATCAGCTGAAACTTTACAATTGGATATAAACAAAGGAACAATTGTTCATGACATGACCTATAGAGTTTGATCAACATACATTCATAAGCAAACCGGGCAGACCCAACAAGAACCTTCTGATCTGGTTGAGATATCAACTTTATATTTGATATAAAATGAGTTACAGCCTAAGTTCAAATCTCAGTCTGGTGGAATAAATTTTGCTAGAGTTATGACCCTTGGGCTTGGGCATTTTTCGTCAAATTTTCAATTGTCCGGGCTTTTTTTTGAAGTACTTTGAGATATGAACTTTATATTTGGTATAAGGCTGTTGGATAATTGTTGCCAGAGTTGTGACCCTTCAACTCAAACTTTTTCGTCACATTTTCAAGTGTCCGGACTTTTTTTTGAAGTTGTTCGAGATATTAAATCTATGTTTGGCAGAAAGCTAAATCTAGATGAGTTACAGCTTGCTTATGATCGAATCTTGGTCTGGTTGAATATTATTTGTCAGAGTTACAGTCCTTGAAATTGATCCTTTTGCGAAAAGGTACCTAGGTTTTGAACCTTGATGTTGACATTTCACAACCCCCCCCAACTGGTTGACCTTATTAGATGACATGGTGTGGCAGCAGCCATAACTCTTCCATAAATTTTAGCAGAATTTTCCCCCTTTTTGACTTAAAATATTTGGTAATTTTGTTTTGTTTAACCCCTTCCCTGTTCTATATTTAGGCCAAATTTCAATACCTACTGAATATTCATTAACAAAATAGTTGTAAAGAAATATGGAAGGTGGGGCAATGCAGACATTTTAGAAAGTAAAGAAACATATCTATCAAATTCTATTAGCAAACAGAGCAGACCCTGATCAGACAGCTCCTCTAGGAGCTGTCTGATCTGGGTCTACTCTGTTTGCAAATGCGTGAAAACACGTTTATATGAGGTAAAGGGTTAAACGCAAAAAACACAAGGGATAGTGTTTTGAAAAGTATTACTCATGTTTTTAATGTTTGATTGGATATTATGTTTCAGAAGTGATATATTTCATTCAGTAAGTATGCTATACAGAAGTTTGTGTGAATGTGCAGCACGTAAGGGCTTTTCATTAAATTGTGACACAAAGAGTTCACACAGTAGGGGGCTATGGCATTGTCCTCAATGCTCCCGTGATTTTTTAAGTACTACTAATTTTAAACGCGTTACTTTAAGCTACCACATGAATTATAGCATCTAGTATTCTCAAACCGTGAAACGGTTTATGTGTATTTCATTGCAAAACCTGATTTCAGTAGTAGTACTGTTTCCTTTTTTAAATAAGTATATAGAGGATCTGTTGTGAGTTGTCTTTTAAGATCACATGCTCCTAAACGACCTTAGAAAATGTCATTAAGCGATCCTTGGCGAGCTTAATAGTATTTTCTTGGTGAGTTAAGGAACATATGATCTTAATAGACAACGATCATCAGATTCCTTTTCTCACATATCAAAAATGTGCATTTTCGCCGTTTAAATGAAATGTAAACATTGGTTTCAATGGTTTGACGTCATATATGCGACTACATGTACAATTAAAATAATAACAGTGTCTTAACCCTTCTCTTGCTGAATTTTAAAATATATTTCTCCTTCTTTACCCATGTCCTGTTGTATAATTACATATGTCTTCACTGTGTACAAATATTTCGCTGTGCTATCACTGATGTGGAGTGCACTGGTTGCACAATCAACTTGTAAATAGTGCAGACCCTGATGAGACAGCTCCTGCAGGAGCTGTCTCATCTGGGTCTTCACTATGTACAGGTAGGTATATTGACGTGAATAGCAAGAGAAGGGTTAAAACAGGTGGTTGCTTAATACATGGCGAATGTAATGCAGAAACATCCTATCGGTAGCGTTCTGCCTAACATATTTCCTCCGCTAACCTACCACCTGACTTTAAGACCCACAATGATGCATGTTTTAGGCGGTCGCTTCAGAGGTTTGAAATCATTGCATTGTTAAACATAGGACGAGAAAACATAGATCGCGCCGCAGATTATGGTCTGTTTCTTCCGTAAAATGCAATCCAAATTTAAGCTTGAATGAATCATCATAAAGGAGAACCTCTTTCTATATAACGACAACACTTGAAATAAAGATAGTGGTCATTAACCAGGTGGTTTCTTCATTTAAGATGATAATAACGCACATAACTCACGTAGGAGATTTGTTTTGTATAACTTACTTCCATTAGCAACCTACCACACACAGGGAGTCGCTTTAGAGAGGTTTATTTGCATTGTAATATAACTCATTCGAATGATGCTTTTATAGAATTATTATTGCCGATAATATCTTTTGGAAATTGAAAACAGTTCGTTACAAAAGTGCAGATCCTCATACAGCTCACAGTAACTCTCTGAGCTGGGTCTACCTTATTAGTCAATGTCTCCTTTAATGGGCATAGGTTATAGATTGGTTAAAAGAAATAGCAACTATATTCTGCAGCAATGCTAAATGCGGAAGGTCAATGTCAATTTGATAATTTCTAGCCACGCTTCACCAAAGACTTTCCGAGATGAAAATTAGCCAAGTCCGAAGCAAGCATAAGTCCAAGCATAGTACAGACTAGTGCAGCGCCAAGAGCCCCAATGCTTTGAGAACTTGGTCTGTCGTCCTTCGCAGAGGTTTTCCTTCTTATAGCAGCTGAAACCTTGTCTTTGTCTATTGTAAGGTTAGCTATAATAAGATTAAAATCTGATACTGTTATGGTATTATTTCTCAAAAGTTTACAAGTACACATGCAAGAACTATCTGACGCCGCCGTTGATGTGGTTGAAACACACGTGCTAGTTGAAGTAATTGCTATTGTTGATGGTACAGGTATAGTTGCTGAAGTGTTTGACATTGAAAGTATCCGAGTTGTAGTCGTGTACGTTGGAGTAGTTGTCGTGTTTGTTGAAATTGTCGGTATTGTTGTGGTCAGTAATGCTTTTGTCTTTGTAGTCGATGGTGTTGTGATTGTTGTAGTAGTCGACGGTGTTGTAGTTGTCGTAGTCGATGGTGTTGTAGTTGTTGTCGTAGTCGACGGTGTTTTAGTTGTTGTCGTAGTCGATGGTGCTGTTGTCGTTGTAGTCGATGGTGTTGTAGTTGTTGTAGTCGACGGCGTTGAGGTTGTTGTCGTAGTCGACGGGGTTGTAGTTGACGGTCTTGTTGTTGTTGTAGTCGACGGGGTTGTAGTTTTTGTAGTCGGCGGTGTTGTAGTTGTTGCTGTAGTCGATGATGTTGTGGTTGTTGCTATACTCGACGCGGTTGTGGTTGTTGCTGTAGTCGACGCTGTTGTGGTTGTTGTTGTAGTCGGCGGGGTTGTCCTTGTTGTTGTAATCGATGGGGTTGTGGTTGTTCTTGTTGTAGTCGACGTTGTTGAGTTGGATGAAATTATGTCATCGACTGAAAATTAAAAACACGTAATTAATTCTAGAATATTCAAGAATGCTTTCAAGCAAGAATCCATTCTTCAGACTCAAACAATAACAGTAAAGTTATAGATAGTAAACGGATTGTCCATGTAGAAGAAACCGAATGAAACTGACACTCAATGGCCAAAAACAAACGCCTAACACTTTCACCGCCAATGTCACTGCGGTTTATAGCGGCGGTTTATTAACAACATACTCAATGAATATTCATAACAGACTTCACACAATATGAACATTTACTAATTAACTTATATTGCAATATAAACAAGCATCTATATAGATATGCCAAATAGTATAGAATCAGATCTAAGATGATCTGTAAGAAACATGAACAGGCCCTGATTAGATGACTTCAATAGGGACCGTCTGATCGGGGTCTTCTCTGTTTGCAAAGGCGTCAAATAAGCGTTCCTACGGAGTTACGGTTAACCGAGCGTGAGTGTAATTAATATGCCACAGGATCATCAATAATTTAAAAGTTTATTTACATGAGCACATAGCTTATTGTGGTAGATGCTATTAAAACCAATACTTCATAGTTTGAAACCTAGGTACTCGGAGTCTAATCTGGATCCAAACTGTATGAATATGATATCACAGACCGGGCCTGACCCGCCTCAATGGCACTGAAAGGGTTACGAATGAAATAATATAATTTGGTAGAGACCTTTGAATGACAAATAGTGCAGACCCTGACTAGAGGGCACTTCTAAGTTCTAGGAACCTCTGATCTTGATCTACACTGTTTATAAGTATGGTATGCTTTGCGAAGAAGAAATCTGGGAACACAAGGATAAGGTTTATGACTTACTAGTGCCAGAACTGAGACATGTGTCAGTGCCGCCTAACAACACGATGCATAGGCCTTCCGGTTCCGGATTGTCGAGGTAGTGTCCATAAAAGCTTAGCACTTGTTCGTATGGGGGAGAAATACCATACTTGTTATTGACACACTTCCACAGGCTGCTGGATGCAATTGTAACGCCTTCATACGACTGCAGATAAGAGCGGGTGCATTAGAAATAAGTGTACACAAAACATCTCTAGATAATGCAATAATCAAAATAAGGTCTAATCGTGGGCGGTTAATCCTCTCCTCCATGATTATTTATGTAAGAAATAATGACGTCATGAATATAAATTATATTAATTTGTTACAATAGCACATGGACACAGGAAGTTTTGGGTTTGGCAGAAACTGCAGAAACTATAGAATCATAATTATCTATATTATATCATAAGCAAACAGAGCTGACCCTGATCCTATAGGAACCGTCTGATCTGGGTATACTCGGTTTACAAAGGCATAGAAAGGCGTATTTATGGAGTAAATGGTTAAAGGCATGTGGTTGATTAATGCAGATCAAAAGGTATGTAGAAATCTTCTGCAATAATTAGTTTACATTTTAGCTGAACGTTCTGTCACATATTTTACAACAAAAGTAGTTATTTTAAGTTTTGACAACCCATTTGTGTTCAGTGTCCCTTAAAAGGACATAGGAAAACAGTGTAGACCCAGATCAGAGTTGTTAATTACTTTTTCCAGCAAATACAGTAAAACCCCGCTAATGCGACCACCTAAAAGAGGTATAATTCGGGGTGCTAGATGCAGGTGGTAGCTTAATACAGGAAAAAAGTAATGCAGAAAGCTCTTAGAGGAGCTTTCTGCATTACTTTTGTCCTGCATTAAGCAACCACCTGCTTATAAAGACACCCATGTTTATTCATTAAGTGGTCACATTAGAGGGGTTCTACTGTACTTTGTTTTTTGTGCCCCCCTCATGAAAATGGATGGGTTCCAAATTAAGATCTGGACGAGTTTCATTAAATAACATAGGCATAACTTAATTAAATACATCTGAGTATCTATACCTGCATTAATTTTGTATGAAAAGTATTTCCTGCGTATACAAGTACATGCAGTGCCTACATCAATTCTAATTCCTCTGTAAGTAAACTAACGAATCAGTTATGAAACGTCTGACCGGGTCCTATTGAACGAAACTCAAACCCTAGACATGTTTGTTCCAGATAAGTAGCCACTTTCTATGTGCAATATTTGATCACTAACCAGAATCTATACTTTTACACTTTAGATTATGAATATTCATGCACGAATAGTGACACCGCACATATTTATTTGCTGAATTTTCAAAATCACGTAGGAACTCGCGTTTTTTCTTTCGAAAATACAGAAATTGTAAGGGCCCAGTCCAACTAGGGCTTACGACCCCTTAAGACCTGTTTACAATTGCTACCGACCTCTGGTCGCCGATATTCGTACGAAGGTCGCACGACAAGTCACTGCTAATTGCGGGTGGTCTTCAGCAATCGTTGGTAATCGTTTCCAATCGCGGGATCAATCTCAGTCGTATTTCAGTCGTAGAGAGGTTGTTGATCATGTACAACAACCCCAGGGCCCAGTCCAACTAGGCATACGACCACTTATGATCTGTTTACGATTTCTAGCGAACTCTTGTCGCCGATATTCGTACGAAGGTCGCACGACAAGTCACTGATAATCGCAGATGGTCTTCAGTAAAGCCTGTCTCACACAGAACACACGGCTTATACGGTTGGCCATCCGTGTAAACCGTACATACAACCGAACCAACCGTGACCTTATCCGAGTTACACTCGGGCCATTCGAGTGTATCCGTGAAAGCCGTGTATGATTTTTAAAACTTTTAAAAAACTGACACGGGTGCCATGTCCGTGTATAATCGTATTAGCGATCGTACAATACCGTGAGAGACCGTGTGAGACCGTACGAGACCGTATATACAACCGCACATGAGTCCACTCCACGAGTGAGCTCAACCGTGTCAATATCGTATATAAATCGTATGGAATCGTGTGAAACCGTTCCCAAGTCCTACATCCAACACCCAGATTAACACTCGAATGTCACACGATCACCGTACAATTCACACGAGTGTACACACGGTTTTATACGATCGCCATACGACCAATACGGTTTCATACTATCGCCATACGACCAATACGGTTCAAGTACGAATTATACATGGTCAAGTACGACCAGACATGGTCTCTATGTCTGTAGAGTATCATATTGACCAAACATGACCCTTCTGTTGAGCCATTCTCTTGTCCAAACGTGTCTCCTTCTTCTTCTCCTTCTGTTGACTTGTTCTTGTCTCCCCTCACGCCTTCTGGCCAAAATAATCTCAATGTCTATCAGTCTTATCATGATTTCTAATTCCCTTATTTTGTCATCTGCCATTTTCCTATACTTCTCTGTTGAAAGTTCGAAAATTTATGAAGCGAAGCCATCAAAACGAGTCAATTTATATCAAAACATACACAAATGTGTGATAATTCGAGCATAACTCGAACAAAAGTCGGTGGGACCGTATGTAAACCCTCTAAATGTCCAGTTAATCGAGTAAAAGTCGTGTTTAATCGTACTAGGCCGTAACAGACCGTACTAGACCGTACTTGGAACCGTACAACAATCGTATGAATCGTATGAAAATCGTTTTGCAAATCGTGTTCAAACCGTGACAAACCTTGCTTGACCGAGTATATCCGTGCTTTGTTCGTACATACTCATGCTACATTCGAGTCTAAATCGTACCAACTCATCCCCAGGCACGGTTGGAGCTCAATACTCGTACCAGTCAACCCGTGTATAACCGAGTATACCGTATTGGAACCGTGTGCCCAACCGTGTTCTGTGTGAGACAGGCTTAATCGCTGGTAATCGTTTCTTGTCGTTAGACCAATTTTAGTCGCAGAGAGGTTGTTGATCATGCACAACAACCTCCTTACGATCAAACTGGTCGGCGGTATTCGTTAAGAGGTAACCTTAGAGGGGTTTATCTAATCGTGCGATCGTCGTACGAATGTCTCCAACAATCTTTAACTGGTCGTTGGTGATCTTCCCTACAATCGTACGACTATCAGCGACCTTTCTGCAATTACCTACGACTGTCGTGCGATCACCAGCGACTGCCTAAAGATTATCCGCAACTAGGCATAGATCACGTGACCACACAACAGGTCGGAAGTGATTGTGAAACCTTCGTACGAATATCGTACGAACACCAGTGACTTGACGCACGATCGTCAACAACCTGTCTTTTTTACGGTGGTCGCAGATGCATCGCCAATGTAACTGCGATCTAGTCGCCGACAATCGGCAGTTTCAGAGGTCTCAGAGGTCGCTAGTGGTCTTTAACGATCGCAAGCGCTAGTGGGACTGTAGCCTAAGCAAAATGAGCAGTGCCGGATCAGACGGGAACCATCTGATCTGGGTCTGGGTTTGCAAATGCGCGAAAAAGAGTCTCTATCAGGTATATAGTTAAGTGCAACTGTACTTACCCCGAAATCACTGACGTCTTGGTCAAATGTTATATTGACTGTCCAAGATGTGTAGCCATCTGGAACCGGAAACCTGCATTCCCCTTCCCAGTGAAGGGGAAATCCGTACCCATTTAGTGTGATAGTGTGTTCATACACGTTACAGTGT
Organism: Azorinus chamasolen; assembly: GCA_963576725.1. NCBI lineage: Eukaryota > Metazoa > Mollusca > Bivalvia > Cardiida > Solecurtidae > Azorinus > Azorinus chamasolen. The sequence continues at coordinate 69,663,747 of OY755235.1, forward strand.
ATCACACTTAGACACCGCCAGCTGAAACAGATAATACGATATACAGTAGAATCTGTCCTAAGCGTTCATTCATTTATTGAACAAAGGTGGTTGCTTAATGCAAGACACTGTTTACTAGTGACGGTACTATTACTACTACTACTACTGTTGCTACTACTACTATTACTACCACTGTTTACTACTACTACTACTATATTTCTACTACTATTACTACCACTGTTTACTAGTGACGGTACTACTTCTACTACTACTACTACTACTACTACTGTTGCTACTACTACTATTACTACCACTATTAACTACTACTACTACTACTACTACTACTTCATATGTTGTTTCTATTACTACCACTAATCCAACCTTCCCCAAAAGCTATTATTTCACAAGAGCCCTTTGGTATCCGTATATTTCTTTCGCAAGAAATCTTCACATAAAAATGTGATGAAAATCTTTAGTCATACTCACAAGATTAGTATCTTCAGAATGATGATTGTCTTGATCTTTTGCATAGTCACAGAGTTCTTGTGTAGTAAGTACCATCAACAGATGGTAGTTCTAGTCAAATCAACTCGATCTATGTCATTTCCCAGCATACACTTTCACTAAACCCTTGTTATTCCATGAAACCTGCAATGATGAGCACATGAGCAACAAGGGGATCCTACATTGTATCTTAACCCTTACATTGCTAAATTTTCAAATGGACTATTCCAAAACTCAAATAGGTCAAGCGTATGGTGAATATTTAGTGATTGTTTAAAAGAAAAGTGTAACACAGCAAACAGTGCAGACCCTGATGAGAGGGCTCCTCCAGAACCCCTCTCATCTGGGTATACATTGTTTGCAAAGAACTTTAGTGAGTCGTGTTTCGCACTGTAACTCTATTTCCTCCAGGACCCCTCTCATCTGGGTCTACACTGTTTGCAAAGAACTTTAGTGAGTCGTGTCTCGCACTGTAACTCTATTTCGTTGTCAGCTGTAAGTTTCAGAGGGAGGTCCTTTAATGTCCAATTTGCACCGATATTAATTATACATTGCCATTGTTGAACCTGATCCAGCACCGCATATCCAATTGAGACAATTAGGTTCAGTCTACACGTTTTGCCATTATGTATTTTACAATAAGTGTACTTTTTCCCGAGATAATGACACATACATATACATACAAGAACAATATAAAAACACAATTATCTAAGTAAATCGTGATCTGAATCTTATTGGCAACAGGCTTGGGTTCAGATGGGACTACATGGAAATGGAAAGTGGGAATAAATAGATTAATGTTTACAAATAAAAAATAACAGTTTATGACATAGTTAATGCACCTTTTTACCTTAAGCAAGCTCGGAGATTAAAGAAACCATGGCTAAAAGATTTAAAGATATATGTACACACATTTAAGTGTCCAAGATAAAGCCAAATACCTTGTCAACTAGACTTAACATGATACCACCATGATGTCCTTAATCGAATATAATAAAACAATCTCAAACATGTTTGATTACGTCCAGGTTTCTAGCACTGAGGTAAAAGCTGGACACGAAGCACATTTCCTTGAGCTTATTAGAGCGATCCACTGACAGAACATGTTTTGAAAGCACACAACTGTGTAATATTCGCATTTTCTGAAGAATTCTGTTTTTAATTACGATTTTACTCTTTTACGACCGAAGTTGCCTGTAAGCGACTCACAGGGCTTGTTGCAATGGATAACTCTATGATTACCTTTGAAAATAGTTTGGATCCAGATGAGACTAATCAGGATACAAACAATTAGACACAGCACAAACGGGTTAGACCTGAAACTGTAAAAAAGTCCAATTTGAAACTTAAAGGGGGCGACATTGTTTATGCAGTGAAAAACATTTGCCGCTAAACAGTTTAACTAATAAGAATAAGAATAATGTCCAGTTCTAATAAGAATGACGTCCAGTACTAATAACAATGGTGACCAGTACAGTACCAATAACAATGACGTCCAGTACCGTAAAACCAATCATACTGTAATAATGAATATCGAGGGATTGGTGCAAAACTATTCTAACTCCTTCACAAAGTGAAGGAGTTAGAATAGTTTTGCACCAAGCCCTCGATATGACGTCCACAAATTCAAATAGTTATGGACAGCTCTTTCCATATTGTTTATAATTAAAACCATGATAGACCGGAACAAACAGGGCAAGTATCCCCACTTCCCGTCTAAAAGGAGAATTTGGTCTCTCTATCTAACCATCGAGAAACCAGGAGTGTCTGCTTTTGTCAGACTCTTAATGCAAACAAAGTTAATTCAACAATTAGTTCTTGTGGTACCATTGTTCTCGTATTGGCGTGCTTGTACGTTAAATGAAACGAATCAGAATAACCGCTATCAAGCACCGAGTAAACCGATGTGTTATCAGGATTAAAACTATTGCTATTACTAATACTAAGTCGATAATCATAAGTAAATAAATAAATAAATAAATCGAAGTAAGGTTTAAGAGTGAAGCATAAGGCAAGTTCGGTAGACATTTGTTTCAACAGTGTAAGGACTGCATGTAATCGCAAACGTGAACAGCAACAAAGAAAACTAAAACATAGAAAACATGAAGCCAATCTAAACGAAGAATTTGTCCAAGCTGGCCGCGAGGTTATATTTTCTACCTGACGAATCATATTTACTTAATTGACGCCTTTTGACGCTTGTGCAAACGTCACCTGTTGAAACCATTGTAATAAATGGAGCATTAGATCCAGTAGGAGCATGTGCTCTATTTATCACAATGGTTTCAAATGACAAAATTCTAATTATTTCCTTTTCTCTAGTTAATGTTCCTTTTCGGTAGATTTAATCAAAGAGGTTGGATCTAAAAATAGCCTTTGCGGGAAGGGGTTAAGAATGAACACAGATTCAAACTGAGAAGTTTAGTAGATCTAAACTCAGGGTTTTATCTTGATAAAACAATTTTTGGCCTGTCGATAGTTTCACTCATTATGTATTTTGTTTTTGTGTGCGGTGTACGTCCGTCTGTCCGTCCGTCTGTCCGATTTTACTGTGTCCGCTCGGTTTCTCCAAAACATTGGGTCAGATTTTCATTAAACTGCATAGGATTGATCAGCGCCACGCCTAGTTGTGCATAATATATTATTCCTGTACCAGTTTGATGATTTTCTGCAGAGTTATGGGACTTTGAAACTTTTACGTAGAAAGTTTTGTCCGTGGAGTTTCTCCAAAACCTTTGGTTGGAATTTCATGAAACGTCATAGAATTTATCAGCACTATGCCAAGTTGTGCATATCTTTGTCCTGTTTCGGTTTGATTTTCTGCAGAGTTATGGGACTTTGAAATGTTTGCATGGGAAAATTTGTTCGCGGAGTTTCTCCAAAACCTTGGGTCAGATTTTCATTAAACTTCATAGGATTGATCAGCGCCATGTCTAGTTGTGCATATCTTATTACAGGTGCGGATTTAGAGGGGGTGGAGCCTGCGTACGCCCGCCTAAAATTGGCAAAAAATTTTTTAGTAATATTTTAGATCTATATACAGTAAACCCTCTCTATAACGATCACTAAATTGTGTTAATTAGTTGGTATTTAGAGCAGGTGGCTGCTTAAAGCAAGGTGAAAGTAAAACAGAACGCTCTCATAGGAGCCGGTAGTTTGTCGAAACCACCATAATACACTGGCAATAATCATAGGAAATAAAGATTGTTTATTATATTAAAGTAGACTACATGTAGTGGCATTAATAGTATAATACTAGTAATGCCACTAGCCTACTGTAATATGTTATAAATAGTATTAATTACTACCCCCGAGCACAGCATCGAGGCTCCGAGTTGTTGGCTCGCTGTGGTATAAATCTACTTACTGAAGGTGATTACTACGGCTCTATCATCCGGGACTTTGGATAGTGGAAGAAGGTTGAGGTTGCTAACTTTATATTGATATAGATTCGGTTAATGATGTCATTAATGATGATGCGCATCGATTAATGCGTTGCGCTAGGCTAGATAAATAACGTTCTTTAAGTAATTACAGACTCTGCACAAACAAAATCTACAGTCTAGATGCTGTAAAGTGTATTCAATTTGTTATCTTCATATCAATATAAATATACGCGCTTCAAGATATGAATTAATTATTACGCGCAATAATTTATTCATAGTACTTCGAACGTGCTTCAGACAGTTTCCGGTGGTCATCAAAAGACATCTTTGCAGTGCTGTTGTGGTTGTTTTGCATTTCATGTACATTTTAATAGTGATTTCCTATTAAAATGTTACTTAATTGTTTCTTCTACTCCTAGTTCACTTATTCTTTTCAAACCTTATAATCGCCTTAAAAACAAAATATGCAGACAGACCAAGGCTCCAACTCATTGCAATATATTTAAATAGCATCTCCTCCGAATTCACTAACAAAAAGACACAACCACAAAGTATATTGATTGAAATAGTATATCTGCCTTTTGTTTAAGTCAAAGTTTCCGTTGCACGCCTGTCTGCTAGTATAATAACAAGCAACCCTTCATAGATCTACTCCCTTTACTATAAAACCCCCGAACATTGACTTTAATATGGCAGATATTTAATACCATTATTGTTTTGTACATCATGTCAATATTTGAATGCGCTGAATATATATTTTTAAAGATATTTCTTGTTTGCACATGCTTTTGTACCCGCTTCTCGCTATATATCGGATTTAAACTCCTAGCCACTTCTCCAACCCTTTCTCCTTGTTTGTGACGGTATTGGGATTTTATTCTTAACAAACGTTGTTGTTATCTACTTATAAAGCCAGACAAAGGTTTACATTATATTTGGCATAACTGAATCTGTTGAAGGATTCCACACTCGCAATACTGCTAGATGATCAATGTTAAGTGTCAGTCCATTTTCTAATTTCCGGACCTGTTGACTTAGTATGCTGGGTAAATTATTGTCTGTCATAAAATCCATTCGAAACAACCCGTATCCCGCCCACTGTGACATAAGTCACAGTTGCAAACATCTTGGATCCAGATGAGACGCCGAGTAACTCGGCGTCTCATCTGGATCCAAACTGTTTGACACTTTATCGGTAATTTCTCAAAAGTTTGCTCGAATCAGAGTAGGTAGTGAACGTTAAACAGATCAAAATACGAGCATGCGTTATTTTTTCCAAAGCGGAGAAAATGTGCAATGACAATACAATGTCTACTTTTTTCCCTACTCAAATCCGAAATAAACAGGTTGGTGTGTGTCGAGATACCCGGTGATTGGAACTCACATTTGGATCTGAACGACTTTTTTTATAATACAAGCAGGCATAATTATGTTCTTATAACTATGCAGATGTCGTGTTTGTCAGATTAACCTATTACCTCATAGGCTATTTTAAATATACCGAAAAGGAGCATTAACTAGAGAAAAGGATACATTTAGAATTTTGTAGTTAAAACCATTGTGATAAATAGAGCATTTGCTCCTATAGGAGCAAATGCTCTATTTTTCACAATGGTTTTACAAAGTGACTTTTACAGATTCGTCAAAAGTCGTCAATATGAGGGAATGGGTTAACAGAGGCTATGTACTTTTTAATTATTGTATAGATTTTTGTGCAATAAGTATGGAATTATGTAATAATTGTATAGTCTCTTATATTTCAAATTTTAATGGCACAGTGTCTTTGTAGATATAGTGATGGCCTTGTATTATTGTACCATGGAGAGACTCTAATAAAGAATAAATATTATATTAAATCATACTAAACTACTAATTATTTAACAGCATAAACATCAAAGCTACTATGCTATGGTATTCTATTCTTCAATTTTCCAGCACTCGAAAAAGCAAATACAATTGTACAAACTACAATTCAATAATTGGTTGTCTTAACTCTTTCGGTGCCAAATTACTAATTGTCGCATGCAACCCCAATTTTGTTAAAACATTCATTAAAATAAGGAAATGACATACATTAATAAAGAATTCAAATGAATAAACCACAGATCTAGAACTAGAGATTGAGACAAAAAGTGAAGTCCCTGATCAGACGCCGCCTTGAAAAGGCGACGTCTGATCTGGGACTGCACTATTTGTCGTGGTGCATTTTTGCGACATTGGCGGTGAAAGGGTTAATCTGTTTACCCCCATATACATGTATACAGAATCCGCTCTGGATATTTAGCATTCAAAGGATTAACCCATTCCATCCAACTGGCACCTTTTCAAACCACTGTGATAAATAGAGCATTTGCTCCAATGGAGCAAATGCTCTATTTATCACAATCGTTAAAAACTACACAATTCTAAAAAAACCTTTCCTCTAGTAAATGCTCCTTTTCGGTAGATTTATTCAAAGAGGGCTGGTCTAAAATGGTCTAGGGGATGAGTCACGAGACGCAATGAAGAATTTGAGAAACTAACAAATAGTGTAGACCCATCAGCAGATGCTGTATTACGGTACAGTGGTTGATCAGGGTCTACATACCATAAAACCCCTCTACAACACTCATCAAAATGGTTTAATTCTAGGTCATAGAGGCAACTGGTTGCTTACTGCTGAGCGAAAGATGTTCCATAAGAGCCTTTTGCATTACTATCACCCTACGTTAAGCAACCGCCTGCAATTAAAAAATGATCATGTTTATTCATTAAGTTCATAGGTGTTGCTTTATAACGATTCCACTGTAGTTTGTATTACTTCTCGTGACATGTAGCCCTTGCAGTGCCGGGACATGAGTCATAATGTCCTTTGCAAACAGCGTATATCCAGATGAGAGGGCTCCTAAAGGAGTCCTCTCATCAGGATCTGCAATGTTTGTGATAATAAACTTCTCTTTTAAAAAATCCCTGGATATTCACCTTGACGCGTTTGAAATAGTTCATTTGAAAAGTCAGGTCTTAGAAGCTTGTCATAGCTGAAAGGGAGATAAGATCGAACGAGACTAAGCATTTACCCACTTATTTATCTCCCGTTCATTACGTGCTTGCTTTAGAGTAAAAAGAAACATTGTCAACAGAAAAAAATGCGATTTTTGTTGCATATGTGGCATATTGGCCCAAAAGATAACACAAAAGCTAAATGTTATAAGGCGCAATATTATAATATTGCGCCTGATGATCTGATGAAACGCGTCTCGCATTTTTAAGTTATTAATTAAAGATTTTAAAGCCATATAACATTTAGTCTTTTTTAATATATATATATAGCCTTTCCGGTTGTATTCTATTGCCAGTTATATAATATATATTCGGCTAGTTTGATACAGGACTTGTGGTGCGGTGGTCTAGTGGTAACGCGCTTGACTACCAATCCGGGGGTCCGGAGTTCAAATCTCGGTCCCTCCCGGACATTTTAGTGACGCTTTTCACTGTTTCGGTGTCTCCCACCCGTACGAGGTTGCCTTCTCTCCACCCAGGGGTTAAAATGAGTACATGTGAGGG